>CM070875.1:18827481-18859981 GCA_036365515.1 Torymus aiolomorphi
TTCCAATTTGGTCACAAGCTCTTTATAAAGGCCGAGAAAGACCCCTGCACCGTAATCTAGGTATGGAAAGATGAGTACTTTGATAAGAACCATGCGAGTCGACACAGGCAGAAAATCGCGGTGCTTACGCAGGCGTGCGGTGGCAGCAAAACATTTTCCGGCGGTGACATTACATTGAGGCCTCCACTCTCTAAAGTTGAATTAGTGAAAATTGCTCCACCATTTCAATCAGTAGAAAAAACTTCTAATTTATTAGTGAATATTCACTATTTCATTTAGTAGTTTATTAAAACTACTATTTTTATTAGTAGTTTTTACTAATTTAATTAGTAGTTTTTAAAAAACCACTAATGAAATAGTGAATATTCACTAATAAATTAGTAGTTTTTTTCTACTAATTGAAATGGTGGAGCAATTTTCATTAATTCAACTTTAGAGAGCAGGACAAGATGTTGTCTAACAGAATACCGAGAACCTTCAATGAGTCACTGAGTTCGATGGTGTTGCCGTCGAGCACAACTGACGGAAGGCGCAACGGTGACAATCGGCCCATGAAGCCCCTAGAATTTATCCACATTGCTTGCGTTTTGTTCGCATTAATCATTAGGCCATTATTCAGTGCCCAGCGCGAGATATTAGCTAAATCCTCGTTGATTTTCATCACGATTCTACTGGCTTCATTGAACGGTCCGGTATAGTAGATCACAAAGTCATCAGCATACAAATGGTACTTGCAGAAATTAAGTGACTGAGGTAGATCATTGATAAAGAGCGAAAATAAAAGGGGTCCGAGAACACTGCCCTGAGGAACACCGGAGCCTCTGTAACGTGGAGCCGAAGTTTTCCCATCAGGGAGAATAACCGACTGTGACCTATTGGACAAAAAGGATCTCACCCATTTGCACGCTGACCCTGAGAAGCCCAGCCCATATAACTTGTCAATAAGCACATCGATATTCATTAAGTCGAACGCCCTAGAAAAATCAATGGTTACGAGGAGTGTGACGTGCAGAGAGAGAGAGAGAGAGGTAAAAAAGAACCCGGGGTGTTGTACGCATAGCCGCGCGATGCCACCTGATACTCGATCTGATTGAATTTCCAGGAAAATTTATAATTATTTTCCACTTTGTCCTCCTCTTGATTTCGACACCCTTTCGATTTAATTAAAATCTTTTTTGCGAGTGTCGAGTGCGAGGCAATAAATTACGTGGGCGTGTCGTATCCTTTTACCTTAGTCTCCTTTGTCGCGCGCACGCGCGCGCTGGGATGATCGTTCGCGATGTAGAGTACGAGCCAGCTCGCCTAGATTGATCGGTAGTTCGCGAATTTATGGGCGATCCTGTTACATGAGATATTTCATGATTTTGGGAGCTAGTTAAAGGGGGCCCGTAGTCATTTTTTCAGTTTACGGTTTTCAGACAATGAACATTTTACCCTCGGTGCTCTATTTCTTTTTTCGATTAGATTTTTAGACGTGAGTAACTGAGGAAGTATACATTTCGATTAAATTGTTTCACTCATTTACAGTACTTATACTTATTGGTAGAAGTATATTGCTGAAACTTTATTTTAAATGACAGTATACTGAGAAAAAAATTGTGTAAAAATTACTCGGATTTTAATAAAAATTACTATACTGTCGGGGAATCCTATCACAAGATGACAAAAGTGAGATATTTGCTAAAATTCTAAAAAGTTGATTAAAAGTTATTATACAAAAGTGTAAAAATTACTAAACAGCATGATAAAAATTAGAGATTATAAATTTTACAAAATTCTAATGGCCGAATCCATCTCGAATCAGGTGGCCCGCGTATGCCTATGTCACCGATCATTTTGGGATAAAAGTATTTATGTTCTTCTCCAAAAATTATTTAACCCGCATATTTTTATTTTTTTGTTGCAACAAAATTTCATGCGTTCAACAATGTCGCAAAATTCCGAGAAAATCCTTACTTAGAAATAAATTTTTTCAATGTAATTTTCCAACAGCTACTGTTTCACCAGTTTTTTAAGCTTTTTCGCGTGCAACACATAATTCCACTCAGGTTTGAGCCCTCTTCCATGGTCTGTATGTTATTTAAAAAAAAAATAAAAAATACCCGAGTTATGCACTTTTTACTGAAAAATGCAGTTTTTAGAAAAATGCGTTTTTCTCGAAAAAGCCTATTTTTTTCTCAATTTTCTTTTCTCATGATAGAGGACGTAAATAGCTATCTAGGTGCATTTGTGAGATTCACGGGTTTTCCGCTGGGATAGCGATCACTAATGAAATAACACACAAACAAATTGTTCACGCTTAGCGCTTATATATAGTGATATAATAATGATATAACAGTTAATATAAAGATATTTATCTTTGTGCGTATATAAGTAATATACAGGTATGCTCATATGTATGTATTTTTTTTTATTTATGTCTTTTAGATTTTTTATTTTTATAACTACCTTTGTTTTTCGGCTTCGTTATTCTTACTTCAGTAAGGGGACGATCAGCGGTCTTTGCTGTCAAACAATGTACTTTATCATTGCACGTTTCTTTAATCCATAAATGAGTTTTTCAAATTCCAGAATACTTAGGAGTAGCAAGCCAATCAACATTTTTTACTTTTCTAAACTCTTATACGTCAACGGCTTGTAAATGTATTATTTTAATTGCATGTGCATATTTTTGAACGTGCTCTACAAAATCGTTGGCATTATGAATGGATTTTTCATGGAGCTCTCGAAGATTATGCGAAGTAGCATAATGCTTTATAAGTCCACCCACACCATCTACAGCTCCTTTGCCGTGACCAGTAGCAGAGAACAACCATTTTATATCAAATGGTGCTCGTTTTAATTCATATAATTGAAAGCGATTTTTAAAGTGGCTAGCGGCACCGTCTGATACAATGGTAATTTTCAATCTCTTATCAAGGGGATTCGACACAAAGTTTCGCAGTTACAAGTGATGACCGAAAACATGATTCAGCGTATGTTTTGCTAGCAGTAAAAACAATTATAACCTACTTGAAAGCCAATTGTTGTGATTCAATAAAAAAAATTACCATTGTATCAGACGGCGCCACTAGCCACTTTAAAAATCGCTTTCAATTATATGAATTAAAACGAGCACCATTTGATATAAAATGCTACTGCTACTGGGCACGGTAAAGGAGCTGTAGATGGTGTGGGTGGACTTATAAAGCATTTTGCTACTTCGCATAATCTTCGAGAGCCCCATGAAAAATTCATTCAAAATGGCAACGATTTTGTAGAGCACGTTAAAAAATATTGAGATTTATGGATTAAAGAAACGTGCAATGATAAAGTACATTGTTTGACAGCAAAGCCCGCTGATCGTCCTCTTACTGAAGTAAGAATAATGAAGCCGAAAAACAAAGGTATAGTTATAAAAATAAAAAATCTAAAAGACATAAGTAAAAAAAAATACATACATATATGTGCTGTGACATGGCAGATTGCCGTCACAGGAAAAAGGGCACACAGGAAGGTGCGGTAGCCGCGACGAGTAAGATTCGGCGCGACGTCGCACACACGCACACACACATATGCGCGCCCGTCCCTCTTACTGCCCTTTCCCCGCGCACGACTCCTTTTGCAGCTTTGCCGTGTCACCCGGCCAGATAAAGAAGCTGTAGCTGGAGCAACAGCGGTCGTGCTCTCCTATGTGGCTGAAAGGAGCAGCCGACGCCACAGAGGGAGAGACGAGAGACACCGAGCGGCGACGGTTCGGCCGTCGGCAGCCTCGGCGCGCGCGAGCATCGGTAGCGAAGAGGCCGGCTCGCTCGCGCCGCGGTGAAGAAGCGGCCACTACGGGAACTACGGGAGCGACGAAAACGGCCCGCGCGACACCGGCCGGCACTCTGTCGTATACTGCCGTGTCGCGTGCTTTTAAAACCGCGTGTGCTCGCCACCGTCCTCGCCCTGCGACCGACGTCACCCCGCCGACGAGAGACGCCGCTGCCGCCGTGAGAGAGAGAGAGAGAGAGAGAGAGAGAGAGAGAGAGAGAGAGAGAGAGAGAGAGAGAGAGGAAAGCTGAGCCAGAGACAAACCCTGGCCGAGGTTGGTGTCCGTCCCTGTTTTTCCCGTTCCCGGTTTTCCCCTTACGCATGTGTGTGTGCGCGTTCGCGTCGGGAGTTACGGAACTCCGAATCCGCGATTGCTGCAGCTCGAGCTGGAGCTGTAGACATATTAGAGTAGAGTTTCTGCGCTCTCGGTTACGCTAGCCGTGCGAGTTTGTTGGTGCAAATGACGCGTGCACCTGGCGCCCGTTTTTATTGTATAATAGTTAGTAAGGTTTTTTCTATAATAAATCTAGAGTCTTTATATAGGAATTGTTATTCATTGTGTTTATCCGCGAACCTCTGTCCTGATCCCGGCAGAGCGTTACAGTGCATACCTGTATATTACGTACAAAGATAAACATCTTTATATTAACTGTTAGGCATGTTCTTGTTTGTGCACATAAGGATTGTGCACATATTTATTGTGCACAGATAGCATTGGTACAGATCTATATATATATAGATATATACCAATGTTAAAGTGTGCACAATTAATATGTGCACAATCAGTATGTGCATAAACAAGAACACGTCAACTGTTATATCATTGTTATATCACTATATATCGACGCTCCCTACGAAAACTAGCACCTTTTTTGGCCTCCTCACGAAGACTAGTACATTTCAGAAAACTGCAACGAAAACTAGCATAACTCACGACTTTGCCGCGAATACTAGTACAATTCGCGAGGTTGCCGCGAAAACTAGCATCATTCACGAGTTTGCGCCGAATAATAGTACAATCCGTAAGATTGCGACGAAAAGTAGCACGATTCGCGAGTTTGCGACGAAAAGTAACACGATTCGCAAGCTTGTCGCGAAAACTAGCACTTCGCGTCACCGTGTTAATTTACATAAGAGGCAGTGGAATGTGCTAGTCTTCGCCGCAATCAAGCGGATCGGGCTAGTCTTCAACGCAAATCAATGGGGCGTGCTAGTCTTTGCGGCCAACGCTGAAATGGACTAGTCTTGGTGGCAATCTGAATCGTGCTAGTTTTCGTAGGGAGCGTCGATATAAGCGCTAAGCGTGAAAAATTTGTTTGTGTGTTATCTCATTAGTGATCGCTATCCGAGCAGAAAACCCGTGAATCTCACAGACACGCCTAGAAAGCTATTTACGTCCTCTATCATGAGAAAAAAAAATTAAGAAAAAAAAAGGCTTTTTCGAGAAAAACGCATTTTTCTAAAAACTGCATTTTTCAGTAAAAAGTGCATAACTGGGGTATTTTTTTATTTTTTTTGAAAATAACATACAGACCATGAAAGAGGGCTCAAACCTGAGTGGAATTATGTGTTGCACGCTAAAAAGCTTAAAAAACTGGTGAAACAGTAGCTGTTTGAAAATTACATTGAAAAAATTTATTTCTAAGTAAGGATTTTCTCGGAATTTTGCGACATTGTTGAACGCATGAAATTTTGTTGCAACAAAAAAATAAAAATATGCGGGTTAAATAATTTTTGGAGAAGAACATAAATACTTTTATTCCAAAATGATCGGTGACATAGGCATACGCGGGCCACCTGATTTGAGATGGATTCGGCCTAACATAAATTTTACCCCGAAAATTAGTAAATTTTATTATACCGGATAATAAATTTTTCCTGTACAGTATAGTAATTTTAGGAGTACGCACTGCACTGTGCATGCGCGCTGCCATCAAAACAATGATTCCGACTCGTTCTAACCTGCAATTTGGCTCAAGAAAACTTGCTTTAGATAGTATTAATAAGTTTTTTATTAATAACTGTGATCAACATTTAAATAATTGTCCATAGCATAATATCGAATTTGTTTTTAGTTTAAAAAAAATAATTCACCTTTATAGTACATTTCGACACGGGTGGGGAAGTCGATTATTTAGCTGGTGTGACTTTTTCGCACTCGCTTCGCTCGTGCAAAAAGTCACACCACCTAAATAATCGACTTACGCACTAGTTTCGAACGGTATTTTATACCACACTGAAAAAACTCTGGCACACAAGACGCACAAAATGAGGGATGTATTTCGTCCCTTCGGTTTGGCACGGCTGTTGTCCCGTAACGGTGCTACTGATTCCCCCTGGCGGCGCGTATACCATATCTTAAGGCGAATTTAGGTTAGGTTTTAAAAGTATCGGCAATATTTGGTATGTATTACGTGCCAGAAGGGGAGATGTGCTGTGCCGAATCCAGGGACGAAATAAGCCACTCGTTTTGTGCGTCTTGCGTGCCAGAGTTTTTTCAGTGCACGAGCGCCGAAAAATCATATCGAAGTTGTGATTTTGAGGTTAGAGTGGTATAATAATTATTAATCTACCGTAACATATGTAGACAATTCGAATTATCCCATGTAAGTTCGTCAACGGCGCAAATGGTAAGGAGTTCGCTTGTCAATCCGGGGGCCCAGGTTCGATTCCCCATACCGGCCAATTTTTTTCATTGTTTAAATTTAATAATATTATTTAATCCTATTTGTTATTTCTTATATAATTAATTCTTAATAAATCTCAATAAATTCTTAGTAAAATGAATAAAATCGGTTAAAAAATTTTTTTCGGAAATTTTTCTATACTATTTTATAAAAACTATTAAACTGACTTCTTGTGGTCGGATTACCCTTACAGTATAGTAATTTTTATTAATATTTGAGTAATTTATGTACAATTTTTTTCTCAGTGTAAAAATATCTGCTCATTAATGTGAAAACCACGTAATTACAAAGACATATTTATTTCGTAACCAAAATTGAATCTTTTAATTTTAATTATAACGCGCCACTGTTGAATATTGAAACGAATGAAAATGTAAAAGCCGTCGTTTTGGAAAATGTATCGTTGTTATACATGTTATACATGTATCTGATCCTCGACAAAACGCACATTTTTTCTTACAAAAACGCAAATGTACAGCGCGATCACGCGAAACGATCGCAACGACTTTTACAATCGCGCAAAATCAATTGAATTAATCATTCGATACCCCACCCTGGCTTATTCATTAAAAATTCCCCACGCAATCACATAAAGTGTACGTCTATTTATAAAATATACCAAAAACCGCACAGCCGGCGACTGAATTTTCCACCTCTTTTTGTGCCACTATCAGCGCCATCACGAATTTCCGCACAGGCGCGCTCGAACGCAGCGCGCGATCCGCGGAGAAAATGAGCCTGTGGGTCACCGGCTTAGCGCTCGTGAGAGTTTCTCTCTTGGCTATATAAGCATCAGCACGCGCTCGCAGCCGTGGAAACGGTATTACGGCCGCGAGGGAGAGAAGTCGGTATGGAAATGCGATGGATTTTTGTGGTCGGAGGTGGATTGTTCGTTAACGTTTGGTGGTTGCGAGTAAATAAGAGGAAATTACAATTGAATAGGGTTTTTAATAAAGTGAATTTTTGAGTGGTGTGCGAGCTTGGTGTGTTAATAGAACGCAGAGATGATGAAAATTTCGAAGATGGATCGTAATTCCGAGTCAATTAACTAGCTTCGTTAAATGCGCTCCATTTTCTAAATTGAATTGCGAAATCGCAGTAGCGTCTATTTTATCATACTTGAGAAAGACAAAAAAATATTCCCCGCGATAATCATAAAAATACACACACACACACACACACACTTCACTTTTATCGCTCGAGAAGAACCACCATATGACTTTGCGGCGAACATCCCTCGAGCTGCAAATGGTCAAGTTCGGCCCTTAACCGCGCCAACGAAAAAATATCACCGCGCGACTAACAAAAAAGTTAAGTTCGCGAAGTGCCCCGTCGTAAACCTCGCCGTTTAACGGTTACCCCAGGGGATCGAGAAAACTACCCTCGCCTCAGAAGGAAAAGCCAACTTCGCTCTTTATTACCTTCCAATATAAAGAGCAATAATCGCGCGCAAAGAACACAGACGTCTTGGCTAAGATAAAACACTCCAGCGTGCGACCTTTTTGACACACACACACACATGCACACACACGCGCGCGCGCAGATCCATTTGGCTCCATTAACTCGTAAAGTTTCACTTGCCAATATTAGCCTTCCTCACGCTTCTTCTCACTCCTCGGGCTCAACTACTTATCGAATAAAGCGTACTTTGCGCGCGCGCTCGTCGCACTTAAATTCTGCCTGCCGCAGCTATTCGTTATTGTCGAAATTCCATCATGGAAAAAAGTCCGCGATATTACAGAGGGGAGAGTGAGGGTGGGAGGCAACTTTGCGATCGCGTGCAGCGCGAGGAAAGTTTCCCGCCCGGAGCTTGCCATCCTCTCAGCTGCTCTGTGTGTAGCGAGTTTGATGCATGCGGAGTAGCTGGAGGGGAAATCTCAATATGTCAACGTTTTAAAATCTTGAGATGTTTTATGAGGTATAGGAGGGGAGCGAGTATGACGCGGATGGAAGGGTGAAGTTTTCAGCTCCCGGCGTTCTTGCGTGTGTTTTAGTTTGAAAGGCGGCCTGGCTGTGAGAGAGAAAGCGAGCGAGCGAGAGAGAGAGAGAGAGAGAGAGAGAGAGAGAGAGAGAGTTCGACTTTGATGTTGATTTTTCGGCAGTAGCTGGCATATGTACGTGCGTGCGTGTGCGTGCGTGTGTGTGCGTGTCTGTGTGTGTGTATCGATTTTCTGCAGGGGTTGGTGTTGGGAAAGAAGTTGGATTTGGGAGGTGGATTGATGGATTATAGGTGACGAGAAGGCTGTGTGATGATATAGTATATAGTTTAAATGTAAATACAGCATAACATGTATTTTATTAGATTTTTCTCCAGGATTAGCGTGTAATATATTTCAAATAATACCATTGTTTTTCATTGTTAACAGTTTCATTCGGCCTCGGTAGCAGCGCTTTGCAAACAAAAAGCACCGCGTCCAAGTATGAAAAAACAATTTTATCCCGCATATTACCATAATTCACGCCGATGCGATTTCGGCCGATAACAAAAACTTCCTCGCGCCGCTTTCGCAATCACAATTCACCGCTCATTACAGTCCGAATTCAATCACCCACTGCGCCTCCCACACACACATACACATTCTCTCATCCTCTTCACGATCTTTTCCTCTACTCCCTGCAGGGAGATAGATATAGGTAGATAGGTAATAGGTAGATCACCCCCTACTCCCACCTACTATCATCGCTTGACGCCGCGTCCACCAGTTTTTCGCGTCAGTCTCGCGGGAGCCGCTGATTGCATATCGCGCCAGTAGCAGCAGCAGAAGCGGCGGAATTATTTTTGTTCCGCGCTTTTTGTCTCTTCTCCTCGCAGCCGCCGCCGCCGCCACCGCTGCTGCTGGGCGAGAGAGGGTTATCGGCGTGACGCCTGCAGCGCGTGAATTTCGAATAAGGGTGGAGGGAGGGGGTGAACGGTGGTGATAATTTTTGCGGGTGGGCTGGGGGTGATGGATGGCGTTCGAATGAATGATTTTTTGTTATGGAAGGTGGGTGGATGTTTATGGGTGGGAATAACTTTTTAGTGGTGAGTGTTGGGATGTGGGATTTTTTCTGTTTTTTAAAGGTGCGAATGTGTTGAAATTTTCGGTTATGTGTTTGATGTGAATGTACGTGGATAAATGTATAAGAATGCTGACTCTACTGTTTGATTTGAAAGTTAATGATATTAGCTCAATTTTCTGTAAACTATTCTATGTTATTCTGTTGTTAACTTTAATTGTAGGGAACGCTATTATAATGATACATAATTGATATTTTTGTTGTATTAACATAATACTGCATTTACAATGGCCTACCTTTTTTTGCTTCAACCTTTATTTGCGTAACAGAGCTAAAAAACTATTTTGAAAATTTTATTTCGTCTTTATGTATTCTCCTAATCTACAGATAAGGTTTCTTGCGTCGGTGTCCTTATAACGAATATCATTCTTTTGTTCATAAGAAAGCATGGTCGAAGGCGGATTTTTCTTTTCGAAGCGTTGCGTAATTTGTAAATATTCATACGAGTTTGTAACAAAGGTTACGTTTCGCTCGAATAAGAGTTCATTTAAAGGGAAATTTATTTTTATACCTTTTTATCAAAGTAATTTTTAAAATTGTCAGATGAGTATCATTTTTTATAATTGTACAGCATGTTCATACTACTGTTACTTTTCATATTATTTCAAAAAACGTAAAAAAGATATATGCGGCGTTTCACGTCAACTGTCCCAGCGCGCGGCACGCGAGCCCTAAATCGTGCTATTTCTAACTCATGTTTATGATACTAAAATGTACTTAAAAAAATTGTTTGATAAACGTTTTCGACGTATTTTTTCCTCAGTTTTCCAATGACGTAAGCAGTTTTTCCAAAATTTTTCGTTTTCACCTTCCAAAAGTACAAAACATGTTATATCTCAAAAAGTGTATTTTTAATATTTTTTTTTACCCTCTAGATCGAAAGCTGAGCATTTTTTACGTAGGAAAGGTTATTTTCCAAAGAGTGCCCGAGATGTTTTTTGCGAGAAATAGAATGCAAAAGAGTTTTTGAAGATGAAAATGGAAAGTTTCGAAAAAACTACCTACATCATTGGAAAGCTGAGGAAAAAACACGTCGAAAACGCTTATCAAACAATTCTTTTAAGTACTTTTTAGTATCATAAACATGAGTTAGAAATAGCACGATTTGGGGCTCGCGCGCCACGCGCTGGGACAGTTGACGTGGTGAAACGCCTCATATTTTCTTGCAAAACCTTAGTTATTATTGCTGTTATATAATAATTTCTTTACATTTTGTGTAAAATGAATGCATAATATGAATTTGCATTTTGTGGACATAATAAAGCAACAGTTTAAAATCTGCAATGCAGAATAAATGTATACACACGTAGAATTAAGGCGATGTGAACCTCAAAATCAACCCAATTTCATTATTTAATTAATAAACATTCGAACGTTTATTTGGAAAAGCAATTCTTTCAGGCGTTCCGTGTATGTAAATACTATGCTCAGATTTTTTTTGTGCGATTCTATCATCATTTCCATGAGATAAACACTTTTTAAAACTGGCAAAATTCGAAGTATACAGATCCCTACTTATCGGCATTGCGGCTTTTATTTAATTAAATAAATTCTGAGTAAATTTTTGGAAAAACAGCTCTATCAGGCGCTCCGTATATGTAAATACTATACTCAATTTTTTTTGTTAGTAATTCTATTATTATTTGCAAAAGAAATATACATTCTAAAATTTGTCGGTAAGTACACATTACCTCAAGCAGAATAATATTTTGCAGAAACTATAACAATTTATAATATTTTCCACCTGGATTCCAACATTTTTGCCAAAAATATTTAAATATCTGTCACACTCAATTCCCCTTTAAAAAAAAAAGAAAGAAACGAAACTACAGCTCACATGCCTCATTACAAAATCCCCCAACGTCTTTACTTGCGCGAATGACATTACGGACACGCGGGCGGGTCCTGACAATGGCGCGCCCGGCGAAATAAGATAAAAAAATGGCGGAATGAACGATGAGACGCGAAAAAGCAGCGGAACGGGGAAAAAGAAAAGCTCCCGCGCGGACGAAGGGGGGACAGTAATGGATTTTCGACTCAAGGATATATCACTTTTCGTACTACACTCGCGCGCGCGCACCGATATCTTTAATATTAATGCAGCTATTATTTATATGTAGAATCAGCAGCCGCTTTGGCGTGTGTCTTTCGAAATTTTTTCGACGCCGTTGCCCAGTTTAGGTATACACATGTATACGAAATTGGATTGATTGTGCATTATGAACCTCGAGTTTGCTTCGAAGTGTGTGTGTGTGTGTGTGTGAGAGAGAGAGAGAGAGAGAGAGAGAGAGAGAGAGAGAGAGAGAGAGAGAGAGAGAGAGAGAGAGAGAGGGAGAGAGAGAGAGAGCGGGAGAGGGAGCGAGTTTTAAGATGAAAAAGTAAATTTTATTGTTTTTGCGCTGAGAGGATGAAGCCTTGCCGGCAATTTAGATAAAATACTGGTGAAAGAAGCATTTGTTTATTCAATCGCGGATATGGGTCATGAATATCTCGCAAGTTATCTAAATAAACAAATGCAAGCATAAATTGAATTTCAATAATTCGTGCCAAGCAATCGATCTTATTCGTAAAATTTTTAAACGATTTTGCTTTCTCTTAAAGGAAGCTTTGTGATAGTAATTTTTTGAGTTATTGTAAAAACATGTTATAATTGTTTTTCGAGGTGTTAGGAATCAAAATACATGATTTTTGAAAAATGTATGGATGTATGGATGTATGTGTGTGTGTATGTGTGTGTGTGTGTGTGTGTGTGTGTGTGTGTGTGTGTGTGTGTGTACGCCTGGATCTCAGCTTCTACTCGATCGATTTTGACCGGACAGGTCTCATTTTTTTTGTTTTTTTTTTGTGTGATGGCGGGTCAAAAATTCGTTTTTTGATTCGCCGATGCATTTTTGTTTTATTTCAAATTTTCGATTTCCTCAAAATTGATTTTTGCTTTTTTTTAACGATAAGATCGAGATATTTGAATCGAATGGATAGCATTCGAATGAACATTATAATACCTATAAAAATACCTATATATATTTTTTTTTATATTGAAAATTAAGTATTTTGCTTTCAGAGCGAAGTATTTTCAATGCGCCGTAACAATTTCTCGCATTTCTCAGGAAATATGGTGCATGAAAAGATTTTTGAAGTCGGACTTTTGTGAAAGCCCTTTTTCGCGACATCAAAAGACGAGCGTTCGCGCGCGTAAAAGAAAGTGTAAAGCATTGAAATATTTTAGTTGTACATACTTCTCTCTCTCTCTCTCTCTCTCTCTCTCTCTCTCTCTCTCTCTCTCTCTCTCTCTCTCTCTCTCTCTCTCTCTCTCTCTCTCTCTCTCTCTCTCTCTCTCTCTCTCTCTCTCTCTCTCTCTCTCTCTCTCTCTCTCTCTCTCTCTCTCTCTCTCTTCACAGATGACTTTTTAAATAAAATCCCGCAGGAGATGACACAAGCACATCGCGACTAAGAAACAAAAAGAAAACATTACAATCGTATAATTATGTTATTTCCTCCTTTTTGCTTCGGCACAGAAGTACCTAGATCCTCTATATAAATATACCTCGGCCCGTCATTCCATTATAGAAGTCGCGGCGAAAAACTTCTTGTGCGTAATTCAATCTTCCGCGTTTGCGTCTCTTGTTTTTTTTGCTCGGCGCGGAAAATTATATCCGACAGACGAGAGCGAATATATCGCGCGTGCGAGCCAAGTGAATACAGCGGGGACTTATGTACTTTGTAAATTTTTAAGCTCGTTACGCGGGGCTCCGTAAGTTTATTACTTATTTTTTTTTTTGCGTGCCGTGGCTCGACGCGCGGGATAGCCCGAGAATGGGATTTTCGACGTCAAAGAGGCCGGAACGACGCTGAAGAAATTTTCCGATATTCAAATAAAAGGATCCTACGCCCCGGCGATGATATTCTATCAATATTTTATCACGTAATTAAAGGAGAGGAGAGGAGGGAAGTAGTAATGTAATAAGCTTATTTGCAGCTTACCTTTGCTTCCTGCTAATGGAACATAGCATATTACTTTAACGACAGATCTATGCGTACCTTTGTAAAAGTGAAATTATTTTTCGATAGAATAATATATTAAAGTATTAAGGGGTCTAGACATCTTTTTTTCTGAAATAAAAAAGTCATATTTTAATACATAAATGTAAACTCATTATTTCCCACTTTTTACACATAAAAGGGGGTATATTTACCTCACCTTGGACCTTGGTCTGGGTCCTTTATATTGTCCAAAACCATAGTCATCGATGAAACAAGTTTTTTTACTATTCGTAAGCTTTGAAATTTTCCTGTGGATGGATTGACTTCAGATTTGAACTAAATTACTCCTGAGTAGTATAATTCTCATATGAGTGTAGGGATTTTTGATCCGATGAGAAAAAAAAGTTTTTTCTGTTTTTCAACAATTTTAAAAATTTTTTTTAATTTTTTCAATTTTTTCAAAAATTTTCTGATGTAAAAATTTTTTCTGATATTTAATCCTAAATCCCTATAGGATATCCTATCCCTATTCAGGAGTAATTTAGTTCAAATCTGGAGTCAATTCATCCATAGGAAAATTTCAAAGCTTACGGATAGTGAAAAAACTTGTTTCATCGATGACTATGGTTCTGGACCATATAAAAGGCCCATCGGGGAAAGTTCTAAGGTAAGGTAAATATACCCACTTTTATATGTAAAATGTATGAAATAATTAGTTTACATTTATGTATTAAGATATGACTTCTTATTTTAGAAAAAAAAGGTGTCTAACCCCCTTAAGGGAGTTCTATCGGTACGACGCAAGTCAAAGAGTATTCCGGTTTCTGCTTGACTTACTCGGTGCGAGATATGACAACACCGCATGCTGGTAGGGCACACTGCGCATGCGCTGGAGTCTGTTGTTTATTAATACGACAAATACAGATATACAGAAATAACTATTTCTTCCTTGCACTTCTTATTTATTTATTATTGTGTTAATTGTTTATCTAATTTCCATAAAATGATAGAAAAGTAATGCCGTATAAACGATTTTTCGAGTGGCGGTCGTTTTAAAACACGCGCGTTCTAACCTTAAAATGCGACGTTGTCACGTGACATATGATGGTGGTCAAGTCGTGAGAAATGTAATATTTTACTATTCATTAATTTTTTTGTAGTGCTTAAATGCTCGCAATCATAGCCGTTGAAAGCTGTAAATGTTCGTTGAATAGTTGTCTTGCATTACAAATATTTTGAAAAACATCTGTGTTAACTTCTTTGTAATAAGTAAATGTATACGGCGAAATTACAATTTTCCATAAGAACCCGTGTTAATCAGCTAAAAATAAAAACATCGATATCTTTTTTACAAGCTCGTTCGGCTTCTAAAATTTAACTAGGTCATTTTTGCACCAATTTCGAATAGTACACCAAATTTTAGAATATTGTGTGTGTTAATTCTTTCACCGATAGAACTCCCTTAAGTAACTCAAAGGGAAACAAACGAAATTAATTATTCATTTTATTTGTGCACGCTTTATATTTAATTTATTGTAATTGAGAATATATAATAAAGAATATAAACATTGAATTTTTAATAAAATTACAGAAAATAACGTGTTTACCGACCAAATAAACGAGAAATTCTACAAGATTCATGAATATTACATTAATGCATTGTAGGTGCGCATTAAATTAATTGATATTCCTATAAACTCATCATAATAGTAAAAAATAATAAAAAAAGTGCCTTACCATTAATTTATAACGCCGTAATAACGCCAAACGTGCGCTTGGCTAAAAAAAACTAGCAGGAAGAAAGTTCACTGTATAAAATCAAAAGACGATCAGCGATAAGGGAAGGCGGAAAAAATCTTCCTAACTCCCATCGACCTCATAAAAAAGCTCTTTTATAAGAGCCCAACCTTTCCGAGCCACATTATCGGCGTTTTTCTTACTGCTTAGTTGTTAAGAAAATTGATTTGAATTAAAATTAGAATTAAACATTCGATAATAATAATTGCTCGGAACGAAAATACTTGTCTGCTCAATTACAGAAATGTGCGCTGTTTAATGTTTATAGTTACGCATTCAAAATGAATTAATTCCTAAAATTTTCACATTAAACTTGAGCGAAATTCTGTTATTTTTGAATTTTGAATAATATTAATATCATTTATTGCGAGTTCGAAATACATGAATATTCATATTGCAATTCTCGACTAAATAATCAAAATTATTATTCTAGACATTCCGTGTCATATCATGGATTCCATCATTTAATCCCTCTATAAAAAAGAGATTGAAATGTTACGCTGTATTGCGCGCGCATCTCATGACTTACAAGGAAGGGTATCGAACCCGAACTAACCGATTTCAAAAATTTCGATATATGTTGTAGATCATGAAAAAATATGAGACACGTGTTTTTTCTTATCTGCGGAAAAACATATTTAGGGGGTGAAAACCACCCCTAAAGATAACCCCCAAAAACGGTTTTTTAAATATATATCTCGGCTTCTACTGCGTATTTCAGAGTAAAACAAAATAGAAATTACTTCTTATAAAAAAAAAAACAAAGATAACTGAAGCAATTTTGACCCTAAGGCTTGCAGCCCTTATTTTTTATTTTCAATATAGATGATCAAAAAATTAGCTTTTTGAAAATAAAAAATAAGGGTTGCAACCCTTAGGGTCAAAATTGCTTCAGTTATCTTTGTTTTTTTATAAGAAGTAATTTCTATTTTGTTTTACTCTGAAATACGCAGTAGAAGCCGAGATATATTTAAAAAACCGTTCTTGGGGGTTATCTTTAGGGGTGGTTTTCACCCCCTAAATATGTTTTTCCGCAGATAAGAAAACACGTGTCTCATATTTTTTCATGATCTACAACATATATCGAAATTTTTTAAATCGGTGAGTTCGTGTTCGATACCCTTCCTTGTTAGTATCGTGGCGTCATATAAGAGAGCGATAGAGATAGATTTGGCAAGTTTTACAAATTTCAGTATCATTGATGTTATCAACATTATTGATATAACAGTCGTATATTGTTTACCATTGAAGTGGACCATCGACAACTACAATATTAAATTATTTGAATCAATTCAAAAATCTACGAGAAATGGAATAAATTATGAATCCGCCAATCTAACAATACCATACTTCAAAATATCAGGAATGATATATCAACATAACTCTGCATTAAGGGGATGTCTTATACTGGCAGAGGTCTCTGCCGTATCGACCACAATGTTTTTAATTAAATATTAATTGTTCTAAGCTTTTCCACGAATTCTGAAAGTTGATGCACATAGACAAACTCATTATTTACTTCCCGGTCAAATTTCAGATAAATTTATTGGAAAATAAAGACGTAATTTGAGAACCCCCAAGATGTCGTATTTTGGAGTTAATATGATATTATGCAATGTTGCGAGTTCTTAAATTACATCTTTATTTTCCAATAGATTTATCTGAAATTTGACCGGGAAGTAGATAATAAGTTTGCCTATGTGTGTGAACTCTCAGAACTCAAGGAAAAGCTAATAATATAACAATTAATATTTAATTAAAAACATTGTGGTCGGTGCGGCAGAGAACTCTGCCGGTATAAGGCATCCCCTTAATGTTCATAGTAGAACTTCTTAATTGCAAAAAAATGCTCTTAAGTTATGTTACGGATGGATATCCGTACGAATATGCAAAATAAGAAGAGGCAAGGAGTTCAATTACAATATGACAACGATTAGCAGAAAGCCGAGCAGTGGCGGCCCTGGTTCAAGCTTGTGTCCGTCACTTTTAACTATTAAAAGTTGCGATAGTTCACTCGTAACAGTTATAAAATTTATCGATAAATGTAATATTGGAAATCTAATGGTATATGCGCAAATCCATAATACTTTTAACTATTGTGAGACTTTTTTAAAAGTAATTTATTGCTGCTATTAGCAGACCTGCGAAGCACATAGGTAAACGAGATTGGCTGTAAAATTTTGAATGTAACCTAGAAAACAAGTTCTGTAATCGACATTAGTGTGCAACGCAGGCCGCAGCCTGGGAATGTACACAACTGTCTAAAAAGGTACCCTTTTAAAAATGGCATCTTTTTAGATAGTTTTGTACATCCCCAGGCTGCGGACTGCGTTGCACACTAATATGGATTACAGGATTTGTTTTCTAGGTTGCGTTAAAGATTTTACATCCAGTCTCGTTTATGTGCTAATAGCAGCAATAAATTACTTAGAAGAAAGTCTCACAATAGTTTAAAGTATTATGGATTTGCCCATATAACTAATATAATTATGTTAATTTTTACTGTATTTTTATGCAATTATGTTAATTATACGCACCAAATATTGTATATATCTACATTAATGTAAAGCGTGGAAAGAAGGTTATTTAAGTGATAGGAGTGTAAACAAATATTTCAATAAACTTATGAAGTTGAATTTAATGGCCCATCTACCACCAATGTGCTTATTTTTAAAGGCGTGGATAATAAAAATAAGCACATTTTTGGTAGATGGGCCATTAAATTCAACTTCATAAGTTTACAACAAATACTACTATTAGCTTCTAAACAAATTAAATATTTCAATAATATAACCGGGTCATGAATCGATGTATGGTTCATAATTTTTTCTTGCTAATAACTTCAAAGCCCCTATGAGAAACGTATAACGCGTAATATTTTAGAAAAATGTTTCTATTCCTATCGGCACTGAATGAACAGAAATATCTCATTTTAACTGCATTTTAACATAGTAAAAATAAAAGGAAGCAGTCAAAGCCAAACTGTTAAAAATCAAACATTTCCAAGGTTTACAACTTTTTACAATTTCTACAAGAATTTCTACAAAACCACCACGCGTACCGTAAAAATTCACTACCAGCCGAAAAAAGAAGACTTCTCAAACAACGGATACAAAAATTCCGACCTCGTGCCAGTGCACTTCCCGAAAAAAAACTCGCTACAGCAGTGCCACCGAAAGCCAGTCTCTTAACAGACACTCCCTCGCCATAAACCATCCAAAATTGAACTTCCGGAACACCATTCCCGCAAGTCCACTTTCTCTCTCTCTCTCTCTCTTTCCCTAACCCTCTGCAAAATAAAAACTTTGTTACGAGCCGGCACCGGCCACCCTCGCCGACATATTTCTCTCCCTCGTCCTCTCGAATGCAAATGCCGCGTGCGCGCAGCCCCTCGGCCACCCGCGCGCGTGAGATCTTTCAAGAGACGATTGTCGCCGCTGCTGTACGCAGAAAAAAGGGGTAGTAGCTAGACGCTCGCTCACTTGCTCAAACAGGTCAGACAAGTGTTGCGAGAGCGGCGCAGAGCCGAACTCATTTTCGGAAGTGGTTTTTCACTTCTCTCTATCTCGCCCTGGCGCAAGGGCTGTACCACCGTAACTACTGATATACTTTCGCGCCGCGGCATTTTTGCTTTCTCAAAGAGAAAGCTTGGTAACGGTGAAATTTGTCGACCTCGAGATTTCGATGATTTTCAATATTTCTGAGCTCCCAGAGTCGAAATATGCGTTTTCTAGAAAATGTCTGTGTGTATGTATGTATGTGTGTGTGTGTGTGTGTGTGTGTGTGTGTGTGTGTGTGTGTGTATGTATGTGTGTGTGTGTATGTGTGTTATAAATTTGTCCGTAGCATAACTCGAAACTGGCCAGAGATATCAAGTTTATCTTTGGTAGGTACATAAAGCTTATTTTGAAGTTGTGCAAGTTCAATTATACAGTTGTCGGATAATGTTAAGTATTTAAAAAATAAAAAAGAAAAATATGGAAAAATCGATTTTTTTTTTGTCGCCGGGGGGGTTTGGATCTCTATCGGAAGTAGTCACATTTTCTTAAAGGTATTGAAATTACTTATCAATCCACATTTTTGTCGGCCCGATCGGATAATATTAAGTCGGTTAAAAAAAGAATAAAGAAAAATATTGAAAAATCGAACATATTTTTTTACGGCATTGGGTTTGGATATATGTCGGAAGTAAATCATTCTATGAGTTGGTGGATTTTCGAAGTCTTCGCTGAGTTGACGGGGTTTTGAAGCAAACGCCGAGTTAGTAGGTTTTCGAAGAAAATCCCGAAGAAATTTCGAAGACATGCAATTAATTTATAAATTCAATAAGTTGCATGTGATAATACTTTAAACTTTTTAATTTGCAATTTAATAATTACTACGTAACTATTTTAAATATAATTTTCTTGATCATTTTGAATAATTTTATTTATGGAAAATCAGATATGCAGAAAGAATGAAATTTTATATTAAAATATACATTTAAAAAAATCATTTGATGAAATGTATCAATTCTCTTTGAGAAAGCATTCTGCTAAAGCAGTTAGCAGCGGTTTTTTCTTTCTTTCTCTTCGGGAGCAGGATAATTGTCATGTGTCTTTGGAGGTACGGTCAAAACCAAGGACAATGCCAGTGTTTTCGAGTGGTAACTGTAGGATGACGTAATTGTGTGCGGCTACGGGCTTTACGGGTTAGAAACGAGTTTCTTGTTGCTGGGTGTTGGGAGTATGTGTTTTGTGAGGAAAAAGTGAATGGTAGGTGGATTTTTTAAATGTAATTGGAGATTTTGTTTATTGTTTATTGTTGTTTTTGTTATACGAGCATTAACTACCCTTGAAACGATATAATTAAGACAACACAGGACAACACGTTCGGCATATATTATTTAACGCCTGATTTAACGTGCTGTTATCCCACGATAGAGCCAGTGGTAAAAAGCCGTAGGTGGAATTTGAACCCAGGGCCTGCTAGATCTAATTAACATTTTGCACAAATTATTGGAATGGTTCATTGGTTTCTCCGCATTATATCGTACATTTGTAACAAGGGAGAAAAGTCGCTCTTGATTCCCGAGGGAATCATCGAATTTTCTCACGAGTTACATAGAGTACTTTATTACCATCTCAACTGTGACGGCTTTATTGAATATTTTGAATATTTTAATAAATGTTACAAGTAATACTTAAATATATTATTTAAAAGATATTTGGCTATATCAAATAGAATTTATTTTTTTTCCGCAAATTTACTTTTTTCTCTCGTTTTACTTTTTTAAACAAGTGTAACTTTGGTTCCGCTTTTCAAGGATTAAAGTGGCCATTTTTGTTGAGATGGAAATAGTACATTATGCAACAAGGGAGTAAAATCGTAAATTATTCCCGTGGAATATTCCCAGCCCCAGTGTGGCTACTATATAGACTTGAAAAGTTATTTTGTATTTGAGGCGTTTCATGTCAACTACCCCAGCGCGGCGTGCGAGCGCCAAATCGTGCTGTTTCCAGCTCATGTTTAAGAAACTGAAATGTACTTGAAAAAATTTTACGATAAGCATATCCAATGTATTTTTTCCTCAGCTTTCCAATGGTGTAGGCAGTTTTCCCGAAATTTTCCATTTTCACTTCAAAAAGTACAAAACGTGTTATATCTCGAAAACGATATTTTTAATATTTTTTTTTACCCTCTAGATCGAAAGCTGAGCATTTTTTACGTAGGAAAGAATATTTTCCAATGAGTGCCCAAGATGTTTTCTGCGAGATATAGAACGCGAAAGAGTAGACGCACCGCCTTTCCTGCGCGCGGTACTACGCGGTACAGCGCGCGGACTGAGCCCGCCTCGTTGCCTATATAATAACCTTTTATAATCTTTAATTCTTTACCTATTATTCTGGATTCTTAATAATACATGGAGTAATATTTTATTAATTATTTTATAAAATAATAAAATTTCAAAATTAACAGCAATATAGTAACTCTTGTACTAACGTTTCTTTTTCAGTGTAGATAATATTTTTTTGTTTGTTTTTACGTGTTATATCTCGAAAAGTATATTTTTAATATTTTTTTACCCTTTAGATCGAAAGCTGTGTATTTTTTACGTAGGAAATGATATTTTCCAAAAAGTGTCCAATATGTTTTCTGCTAGAAATAGAACGCGAAAGAGTAGACGCACGGCGCTGAAAAGACGGTTCCTACGCGCGGTACCTCGCGGCACGGAATCATTCATTTTTCATTCGATAGGTGGCGTCTACACTTTTCAAACTGTATGTAAATCATCACGTCATGTTCAAAAAAGATTACTCCTTGGTAATTTAAATGAGCTGTATAATTTATATAAAAAAGAAAATGAATGCGTTAATATTGGTTTTACTAAATTTACAGAATTGAGGCCACCACATTGTGTTTTAGCTGGGAGTAGCGGTACACACAATGTATGCGTGTGTGTGCATCACAAAATGTGAAGCTCATGCTAAGTGCTATGCGGACATAGAAAATTTAACTAAAGACACTCAATTGCCTCTTAAAAACTACCACGATTGCATCCAAGCAATTGTGTGTAATGATGTACACGATAGATGCTATTTGGGTGACTGTTTGGATTGCCCCAATATGTCTATATTACGAAAACATTTGCTTGAATGTTTTGATGAAAATGATATTTTTCAAATCGAGTATCAATCATGGTTTCAAACAGATAGGTGTATAGTAGCTTCCAAAACTGTAAATGTGCACGAATTTATGGACAAACTAGGGGAAAAATTAATAAAATTAAAAACTCACGATTTTTTCGCTAAGAAACAATCACTTTTTATAAATAACTTAAAAAGCAATCTTCAAGAAGAAGAATTTCTCGTGTGTTGCGATTTCGCAGAAAATTATGCTTTCGTTATACAAAATTCTACACAGTCCTTCCACTGGAATAATAACCAGGCAACAGTTTTTACAATTGTAGTGTACTATAAACAAAATAATGAACTCAAACACGTAAGCATTCTGTAATTTCCGACAATTTAAATCATGATACCATAGCCGTTTATGAATATCAAAAAATTGTAATATCTTACCTTAAAACTAATTTTGCAGTCAAGAAAGTTTATTATTTGACGGATGGAGTAGGTCAGCATTTTAAGAATAAATCAAATTTTCAAAATCTTTTTTTTCACGAGAAAGATTTTGGAGTTACTGCTGAGTGGCATTTTTATGCCACAGCACATGGCAAAGATGCGTGCGATGGTATAGGCGCGAACCTAAAACGAGGTGCAAAACGAGCTAGTCTACAAGTTTCTTCTAGTAATCATATTTTAACGCCAAAAGAGCTGTACATCTGGGCTAAAGATTACTGCAAACAAACCGAAGTTTTTTATAGCAGTAAAGCATCGTATGAAGAAACGGTTTTGAAACTAAAACCAAGACTGGACAAGGCTAAATCTACCCCAGGCACGTTACAACACCATGCTATTATTCCGATAGATGAAAGTACATTGAAGCTCAAAAAAACCTCTCTGAGTTCAGAGTATAAAATCTTCCCGAAAAAAACTGCGAAAAAAAAAAATAGTACATTTCGATACTAGTGCGAGGATTTGATTTTCCCCTCGTGTGACTGTTTGCACCCGAGCGAAGCGAGGGTGAAAAGGTCACACGAGGAGAAAATCAACTTCTCACACAAGTGTCGAACCGTATTTTTTGACACGACGTGCGAGAAGTGAGATTTTTGCACGCATCGTTTAACGCAGCCTGCGAGAAATCGAACTTCTCGGACGGAGTTTCAAAAAAATATTATCTACACTGAAAAAGAAACGTTAGTACAAGAGTTACTATGTTGCTGTTAATTTTGAAATTTTATTATTTTATAAAATAATTAATAAAATATTACTCCATACATTATTAAGAATTCAGAATAATAGGTAAAGAATTAAAGATTATAAAAGGTTATTTATTATATAGGCAACTGTACCGCGTAGTACGGCGCGCAGGAAAGGCGGTGCGTCTACTCTTTCGCATTCTATATCTCGCAGAAAACATCTTGGGCACTCTTTGGAAAATATCCTTTCCTACGTAAAAAATGCTCAGCTTTCGATCTAGAGGGTAAAAAAAAATATTAAAAATATCGTTTTCGAGATATAACACGTTTTGTACTTTTTGAAGTGAAAATGGAAAATTTCGGGAAAACTGCCTACACCATTGGAAAGCTGAGGAAAAAATACATTGGATATGCTTATCATAAAATTTTTTCAAGTACATTTCAGTTTCTTAAACATGAGCTGGAAACAGCACGATTTGGCGCTCGCACGCCGCGCTGGGGCAGTTGACATGAAACGCCTCATTTATGCGTTATAACTTTGTTTTAACCAAATTCATCATAAACGTAAAAAGTTAGACGATGTTACTTTACTCTCTCATATACGGGAATAAAGTAAAGAGGGAATCAGATGTCACTTTTGTCCCGCTTTTCAGGCTATAAAGAGCCCATTATAGTGAAGATGGGAATAAAATATTTGATACACTACGATAACAAAAATCGTTGTTTTTATTCACTACCTATAACATTATTTGTTTTATTTACTACGTACAAATGCATGAAATATTTTCTAGATACTTCCTTAACAAAACGAAAAAAGCAATTTACAGTTAGGATACGCACGCACGCACGCACGCACGCTCGCACGCACGCACGCACGCACGCACGCACGTACGCACGCACGCACGCACGCACACACACACACACACACACACACACACACACGCGCGCGCGCGCGCGGTACGAGATAAATATTTCAATAATACAGTTTGCCCGGGCTATACAAATAATGAATCTTGACTCCGGAATCAAATGCTTCGTAAGTTTTAATTAATTCGTTTCATTTGTTTGTCCGTCTCTTCCATTTTATTCTCAACTTGCGTTGATTTGTGTACCCGACCGCTCATGAGGGACCAATCGGCAGAGTTGTGTGCCGGCCGTCGTGAAAAAGGGGGTGAAAGAAGCGTTTTGTTTATTCTGACTACTCTTGCCAGACCAGAGTACTATTCGGCTGTTCTTTTTTCGCAGAGCTCGGGAAGCATTACAAACGAACACGCGAAAAATGAGCGGAGAGCAGAGGCGCGAGTGGAAAAAGTTGGAGCTAAGTGAGACGAGAATAGTATATTACGATATGTGTGACCTAAGTAGCACTTTTTTGCATGGCGTGAAGTTAGGGCCCGAGCGTAGCGAGGGTGCTAATCACGCCGTGCAGAGTGCTACTTAGGCCACAAGTATCATATAGAATTTTATACCACTCTAACCTCAAAATCATAACTTCAATATGATTATTCGGCTCTCGTGGTATAAAATACGATTCGAAACTGGTGCGTAAGAAGATTTTTAGTTCATGTGATTTTTCTCACTCGCTTCGCTCGTGCAAAAAATGTCACATGAGCTAAATAATCACCTTCCGCATCCGTGCCGAAATGTACTATTATAGCGCTGCCTGCCCTAAGTCCGCTGTCACGCCTATCTGTGTCCTAAGTAGTCCTGTTTTGTAGTGTGAGGTTAGCGCCCGAGCAGACCGAAGTTATATACGTTCCGATACAATAGTATTTTATTTAAAAACAAACAAATAAGTATTAGCGTTAGATCGCCGTTTATCGTATATAGATAATCGTTAAATTCTAAGACAAATCCGAAACCACTCTTTCGTTTGCAGATGCGTTTAGTAAATACCTAGGTTTGACTATGGCCATCAGCTGCATCTAGAACAGCACTAGTTTTATTCGGAGATAAAACGATATTATAAGCTCTCACAAACGTACGTGCATACAGCTGATTTAATGTGGCTTACAAGTGGAGCATCAGGGATGCGGGTCCTAAATTTTGCTAAAACTGCAGGAAGTGCCTTTATTTGATCAATAATAATTAGATACATATCTCAGGATTTTTCTGAATGGGCCTTTGATTCTGATATCAGAGCTATTTAATTTCCAAAATAAACTATTATTGATAAAAAGAACTTTCTTTGATCATTGCTTTGCAAATATACAATTTATGAAAGCGTGCATTGTTACATGTGAAAGGTATCGTTAAGTTCCCGGCCTCTCTTAGTTACACCCGGAGTGGTTAATTTATCGTGAAATAATACCTCGGAATAAAAAAATGTTCTCTTTATTTTCCAAATTTACAAAGATAGATGGATATATATATATATTTAAAGGTCTTTTATTTACAATTTTATGCATTTCGGAAAGTATCGAGAGTTATGCCTGAAAGCAGGCAGCACCAAGGAAGGTTTACAATTAGACTCCGAATTACACTGCGATACTCGTGTTGAAGATTCGGTTCGCTATAAGTCCGCCTGTTAGAACCCTGGTCACGATGACGGCGCGATCACGGTGATTCACAGTTCCTAGTCGGAGGAGGTCGTCTGCTAATCTTCTGCTTCAGATCCCCTTGCAGAATAGAATCGCCGGATAGTATTGTATATTACTTGCCTCATGGTGCTGTTAGATCGCCCTCTCTATTTCAGGGTTGCCGGCGTATTTCTGGACCTTATGCCGTCAAGCTCTTTCAAGATCCGACTGTTCGCCGGCTCGCAGCGTTCTCATGACAGCGACGAAATCTGGCTTCCGTGTTCATTCGGTGGTTGGTATATGGAGCTCGATGTATACCGTGAATTCCTGACGTCGTAGGTTCCTGCCAATGTAGTTGATCACGGAGTTATGCCTAGCAATTCGCATGTTATGGGTGCGGGGGCATATCTATAGGACATGGTTGTTGGTTTCCGGCAGGCCGCACCTTGCACAACCTCTACCGCATCTCCGTGCCTCCCTCTAGTGGTCTTGGTTCTGGTTGGAAGTGCACCTATCCTCACCTTGCGACAGTTTACGTAGTCCCTACTGGTGAGGAGTGCAGTACCATCTAACACCCACTGATGTTGGCTGGTGACTTGGGCAGAGTTCTTGAGCGCACGCTCTTCTATAGAGCCATGGAGAAGGGCGGCTCACCTTTTTTTTGCATTGTTCTTCATCTGTAATCAGAGTGTTGTTGTCGATGAGCCGCTTACTACATTGGCGAATTTCCTTGGCCAAATAGGGATCTGTGATGTTTCGCTCATCTCGCCCCGGTACGAGTCTCAGAAGGCGATTGCGCCGGTGGAGTGGTGCCAGCCAGCGTACTGATGGAATGCCAAGACCTCCTTCGCCCACAGGAGCATGTAAATAGACAACCAGGGTATCGTTTGGCAAAGCTAACCATTGCCTCACTGAGGCTTTCACCATTTTGTCCACTCTCTGAAGCTCACTGATGGTAATACTTCCCAAGGCCATGTGATAGAAGATTTTGGGAAGAGCTGTAGTTTTCAGGGCATAGATCCGCGGTTGAGATTTGAGTGGAGCTTTGGTGAGGCGTTGTAGGAAGGAGTTTAGCTGACTGACTAGAGAGCGTGTACACCGGCCTTCGGCTGAGAACTCGATTCATAGTCCTTAAGGAAGCTCGCCGTATGGTCGATGAGATGTTGTAGACCAGTTGGTGAGTCGGCGACTGAACGAGATCGTCGGCAAAGGCCATTCTTGAAGGAGAGAGCGAAGGAGGTGGTCCATAATGATGTTGGAGATGACCGGCGAGAGCGGATCACCTTGTTTCACTCCTCTCGTGACCCTCAGTGGAGCAGATTTCCATCCGCAGCCCGACAGCGTGTTGGTGCTCCTCTGGTAGCAGTCTCGGAGATAGGTAATCATCTTGGAAGGGAGACCGGCTGTTTCTGTCGTAGCTAGAAGAGCGGTGTGGTCCACACTGTGGAAGGCCTTAGCGATATCGGGCGTTGCGATATATATCGAGCGGAAGCTGGTCTAATGGCTCCTGAGAATGGCATCGAGAAGGACGGTGTTGTCCCGGCATCCATCTATCCCTATCCGGAATGCTCGTTGTTGTTTGTCCAGCTGTATGAGTCGGTCGATCCTCTGTGCTAAAACTTTATGGATAAGCCTGGTGAGCACAGAGAAGACAGAGATAGATCGAAAATCTCCCGGCTAGTTAGCTCCGGTTTTCTTCGGGATGAAGATCTTTCTGGAGAGTAGAAGATGCTTTGGCAGCCTCTCACACCACAAGATCAGGTTGCAAATTCTGCTGAAAAGCAAGGGGGATGGCTCTGAGTTGACGGGCCGTTAGATCGCACCCAGGTGATATGACCAAGTATGGTCGAGATTCCTCGATGCTCTTGGAGGTGATTGGCCGCCTGATGTCATCGATGGTCGGTTGTTGTATGCCGCGAGGCTGGGTGTTGGTTACCGGCTATGTGAAGACAGTCTTCTTCAGTAGGCTTCCCTCGTGTCTCGAGATGGCTGTTGCTCGATATCGTCGAGGATGCTGGTGATGCAGCGGGCTCGATTCTGTTTCCAGTGTCTATGCACTATGGCGCATTCCCTTCTTCTGGCATTTCTTTTGGAAGTTGGGGAGTGGGAGCGCTGGTGGATGGCGTCATGGAGTACTGTTGCCGAGTGGTCTAGCATACAGTACATCACGGAGGTGCAGTGAAAGACTCTGGCATACAGCCACCTTGTCATTGGTGTTGATGGCCATGTTGACGATGGTGCTCAGCCTTGCCTCTTGACAGCCTTCTGAGTCCAGAGTCCTAAGGCTCCTTAGAAAATCAAGGAGCCTGTTGGGCCCTCTGGTGGACAACGGCTCTGGTAATGGTGAGGAGGCGGGCTCTCTGGTGATCTTGGAGCTGCTGGATGAACTGCTGCACCATGTCTCGATGCTCCTGGAGACGACGGCAGCGTCTTATTGCGCTTATGGTTCGACAGGGAAAGACCTGCTGTAAGACCTGGGCGATGGAGCGCACCCCCTGGATGGTCAGCTCAGCTTCCCGCCGAGCTAAGAGTGCGGCTTCCTCTTGAGTTCAGCCCCGTGAATGTTGGTTGCCCTGCTATACGACCCGCTGATCATACCAGGCCTTGTGTGTTCTGCGATGGTGGAGTCCTCTACCGTTGGCTGTGGTGAACGTTCTTCCGCATCTGGGAAACTGGCAGTGCAATTTGGAGACTTCTCTGGTGGGGTTGGTCGCTGGGATTGCCGCATCAGTGGATCGGCCGTTGAAGTCATCCGAGGCTTGTGTTGAAGTGTTTGGGTCAGCTAGAGGTGGTCGGAGGGGCTGGCAACCTCTGAGGCCCTTTCACCGAGACTCTATTAGTACCTACGGTACTTGGCGAGCGCCTCACAAGGAGGAAGAGACACGGTTTACCCCGGATACCCGAACCGAAAATGAATAGGGCTTGCCTTAAATGTTTGTAAGGGCCCAATCAGGTTCTCTGTAAGGGCCCCTAGCAAGGCGCGTAACGGCGCTCCGGTCCGGCTCCGATAGTAATGATAGGGCCTTAGTGACACCGGACAAATGCCGTATAAGGACTACCACATGTGGCCCTAACTATGGCCTGACGTTCATACCCGGATCCCCGTCCTGTGGAAGCCTTAGTATCGCATGCACGTGGTTTCATTTTTATGGTTAAAATAAATTTGCACTGTCTTATTACTTTGGCGTTATTGTGCGGATAACTTGTCTAAAACAACTTAATGATGATTTCTTAATCATTTCGGGCGACTTTAGAGCTTTACGCGCGATTAGTTATTTAATGCAGGAAATTAAGAAGAAATAACAAGTCCGGATAAGTGTCAGGATCTTGTAATTTTTCTAGGGCATCGGACAAGGCCCTAATGTTAGCCCTAAGTCAATTTCCGTTCGGGTAAGAGCACCCCGGGGCCTGCTCGGCTTTTTTTACCGGAATTTTACGGAGTTTAGAAATTCGAACTTTTAGAGGCCTCCACAATCGAGGAAAACTCAGAAAAAAACTCCGGTCATGGGAAGGATGCGAACCCACGACCCTTGGGTCGAGAGTTCGGCACTTTGTCAATGAGCCAGAGCCGCTCTTTAGTAAATGGAAGTAAACTATTGGTTATTTATTGTATACTCAAATGCACAAGAGAGAGGTGTCCTAGCGTGTATATGAATATATGCGCGGCGCGGATGAGTCGTCGTGATCGTGGCTGCGTAGCTTCCTCGTAGCTTAATGGCTGGCTGGCTGAATACTCCGTTGTCGTGCAATCTCATTTTGGAGTCGTCGTCTCGTCTATTCCTCTCTCATAGGTTCTCCGCAACAACCCGTGACGCCGGCTGCGTCGCTTTTTATATCCTCGTTTCCGTGTCTTACTGTCTTACTGTAGTACTTGACGTATTGCATCTAATGGTCTTGGTACTACCAGGTGGATAAATTGTTAAGGATTTAAATAACAACACACCATTGAAATTGTTAACGACGTTTCGAGCATTTTAATTCATATGCCCCTCTTCAGGAATATAAAGTATTATAACAATACAAAGTCGGTGTTAACGCGGGAAACAATCCACTGACTAGCCGATTAACTGACTAGTCGGTGTTAACGCGAGAAACAATCGGCTAGTCAGTGGATTGTTTCCCGCGTTAACACCGATTTTGTATTGTTACAATACTTTATATTCCTGAAGAGGGACATATGAATTAAAATGCTCGAAACGTCGTTAACAATTTCAATGGTGTGTTGTTATTTAAATCCTTAACAATTTATCCACCATTCTGGTAGTACCAAGGCCATTAGATGCAATACGTCAAGCATTATTCACTACTACCATCAGCTGCATTTTTACTACATAGTGCTATTATTTTGAAAAAAGTGATATTTTTGGTTTAACATTAAGACATCATATTTCGATGTGAAGTTCATTCGAACTAAATTTCCGTTACTTCAATGGCTACACTCTTAAATCAACAGCAATTTCAATTGTGAACATTTAACTGTATGAATGCTGTTGAATCAATGGACTTTTCTATTAAAGCAACCGAAATTCTGTTAATTCAATAGCAATTATGTTAAAGCAACCACCTTTCTGTTCATTCAATCAAATTTTGTTCTCAGTGTGTGTATTATGAGAAATTTGAATGCTTGTACATTCTTAAAATTATTTACGATTCTTCTTGTTTGTTTATCACGCGTGACATTTCCGATCCCTGTAAAATTCTCCGAAATTTGAACAGTATGCGCGGCAGCTTATGCATAATTACTTGTAGAATTCATCAGTATGTGCCAGTTCATTCTAGGATGAAGATCAGTAATAGAATTAATCTTTTGTATTAAGTAATATGAATGTTAAATGAAATGTATTTATCCTTGTATTAAGAATATAAGTATTTTAATCAAGCAAAATGTAATGGATTTCCTCTTGTACCAAGAATATTTATTTTTTAACAATTCAAAATCATCCTATACGTTTTTTAACATTCTGATACCTAATAAGGAAATTTTATTCTTGATCCAAGCAAATCGCTACTAGTGTCATAAAGCAAAATTATTTATACCACTCTGATCTCAAAATCATAACTTTAATATGATTATTTAGCTCTCGTGGTATAAAATGCGTCGAAAATGGTGCGTAAGAAGATTTTTAGCTCATGTGACTTTTCTCACTGGCTTCGCTCATGCGAAAAACGTCAGATGAGCTAAATAACCACCTTCTGCAGCCGTGTCGAAATTTACTATTTCCTCTTGGATCAAGTTGATTCTACTTGCTGCTAAAATATCTTTCTTTCAGTGTACCATTTTGTAAAGCGGCAACAGACTATAAAGTATGTCGATACTCTGGGTTGTACAGTCTGCTACCACTTTACGAAACGATACTGTATTTTTTCCAAAATTTTTTTTCAATTTTTTATAAATTTTTCCCTTCCTGTTCAAGATTTTTGATTTTCCAAAATTCTCGCCGAATGCTCGCCATTCGGCACCTAATGCGTAATAGAGGAAAACTTAAGCGCGCCAATTACTCCAGCACCATTAATCAATACTTTTTCACAGCCTTCTAGGTTACCAACCATTCATCTGCCATTCAATCCACTACACCCTCAAAATAATCAAATTCCAAAAACATTCGACGACGAAACATTCAGAACCATCACTACCTCCTCCTCCGTCCGTCTCCCCAAACAAACGCACGCACACCGGCTTTCTCGGCGTAATTGATCCAGTTAACTCCTTCTCTTCCCGCCCATATCCAAACAAACTCTCACTCACTCTCTCTCTCTCACCCGCACACTTTGGACAGTCGCAAACAACGGACTCGCGCCTCTCCGCTCTTACGACAAACATTACACAAACCCAGATCGCGAATAAAAAAACCTGTTAGCACTGCTACCTCGGTGATAAAACAAAATAATTGCGCCAATCCGGCCACCGCCGTCCATTAATTGGTGTCAAAATATTATTTTTCTTTCTCTCTCTTCCTCTCTCTCTCTCTCTCTCTCTCTCTCTCTCTCTCTCTCTCTCTCTCTCTCTCTCTCTCTCTCTCTCTCTCTCTCGGCTTCACATCTTTTCCTCTCAAATATTATTTCTCGCGCGGACAAGGGCAGTAATCCGCGAGAGAAAGAGACGCCGGCAGCTGGGTTATCAATTTTCCGCCGAAAGAGCTAGCTCCACGCACACGTATGTAGCTGGCGGTACCACTTGTGTGCGCCAGGCGTTATAGTTGTGTAGTTGCGTTTTACGACCTTGGTGGGACGTTCGGGGGTGCAGCAGCACACGGCCCCGATATTTATAATCTTATTACGATGTGGCGGTGCGCTGGCGGCCGTTGTGGGGACGGAATAAAAATTTGTTACGTGTTTGTTGGGCCAAGTTTGTTATATGTGTGTGTGATTTGTAAGTGACGGAAAGTGATTTAAGAATTATATAGGGTTGTTTGCGACAAAGCCTCATGGGTGCGTTTTGATAAAGATTTATTGTATAGTATCGATTGTGAGCTGGAGTGTCTAGAAATATCGTTTGTTTGAGACAACGGTGTTATTGATTAATTAATCTAATATTATACTTTTTTGGCATTATTTTTGCTTTGAAAATTCAACTTTTTGATAAACTCAATTGCTACGAATAATCTGATGTTTATTCGAACAATTACGAACAATTTAAATATAACCAACAACTTCGAGTCTCAGTACATAAAATGAAAACGAATTGAGCTTAATTTAACGACGAAACTTTTTCAGTTGATTGGATCAAATAGTGATTTCGAAATAGCATCCAACTTGCGCCCGAGTTGCTCCGGGAACTTCAGTTCATAGCAGACTAACTATTTCCGCTATATCGCTAATTACATCATTAACGCTGCTACTTGTAAGATTCGCGTTTACAATAAGCT